>JAWRYS010001708.1:0-23930 GCA_034769895.1 Magicicada septendecula
CTTGGAGCCCGGCCTCGTAGCCCAAGGATGGACGAAAATCGGATGCGCTTCATCGTGGACGGTCTATTTCCTCGTCACCCACTGAGGGATCGTGAGGAATATCCAGGCCCATTGAAAGACGTCCCGATTTTCAGCGAGGACGAGCTATCAGTAGCTGCTAGCTCCCTGCGCAACAAGAAGGCACCAGGGCCGGATGGTATACCTGCGGAAGTGCTAAGGGTGGTCGCTAGATCCTGCCCCCAGGTGCTACTCAATATGTACAACCGCTGCCTCAAAGACGGAGTCTTCCCGAAGAGGTGGAAGATCCAGAGACTAGTCTTAGTCGGCAAAGGGAAGGGCGGCCCAAATTCTCTTTAGTCGGCATACAGACCTCTTTATATGCTGGACACAGCGGGGAAACTACTGGAACGTCTACTCAGGCCTCGCCTAGTAGCGGCAATTCGGGATGCGGAAGATCTGTCAGCGAGGCAGTACGGGTTCAGAACGGCCAGATCCACCATTGGAGCCATACAGGAGATCTTGAATGCCGTCCAGGTGGCCCAGCGGGGTAATCACTTCTCCAGAAGGATGGTGCTACTCGCTACACTGGACGTACGCAACGCCTTTAATTCGGCCAGGTGGACAGACTTGCTAGCGGCTTTGGAGGACGTCTTTCAAGCACCGGACTACCTGCTCCGGATAATACGAAGTTACTTGAGGGACAGGGAGCTCCGGTACGACACAGCAGGTGGGCCACGCAGCAGAGAAATAACAGGAGGCGTAGCTCAGGGTTCTATCTTGGGCCCCGACCTGTTGAATGCCTTCTATGATGGAATCCTCCGGATGGAGATGCCAGATGATACCTTTCTGGTAGCATATGCTGATGACGTGGCTGCCGTGATCACCGCGAGAGACGCAGAGGAGGCGCAGCGCATGCTGAACCAGGTCATGCGCAGTGTCCGCATCTGGATTGAAGAACACGATCTGAGCCTTGCGACGGAGAAGACAGAGATTGTGCTGCTCACTCGACGACGTATACCCACAATCACACAGTTCGTGGTGGGGGAAAAGGCGATAATATCAAAGCCAGCGGTGAAGTATCTAGGGGTGCACCTGGATACTAAGCTTTCCTACTGGGAGCAAATTCGATGTTCCTCGGAGAAAGCCGTTAAGGTCGTTGCTGCGCTGAGCAAGCTAATGGCAAATGTCGGAGGCCCAGCTGCGGGAAGACGGCGACTGCTGATGTCGGTGACCAACTCGATTCTCCTCTACGGATGCGAGGTCTGGGCCGACGCACTGAAGCAAGAAAAATACCGCAAGCAGATGGCCGCTGTACAAAGAAGAGGAGCACTTCGGATTGCAAGCTCCTACAGAACGGTGTCGGAACCAGCAGTGTTGGTCGTCGCTGGAGTAACAATAGATCTGATGGCTGAGGAGAGGAGGAGGGTCTACACAACCAAGGAAGACTTGAGGTTTGTAGAAGCAAGAGCAGTGGCCAGGGCACACTCCATGCGGAGCTGGCAACTACGATGGGAGCAGGAGAGTCGAGCTAGGTGGACGGCGAGGCTGATTGGGAACCTCCCTGAATGGGTGGACAGAACGCACGGGGAGGTAGATTATTACCTTACTCAATTCCTGACAGGGCATGGTTATTTCTGTGCATACCTGCGAAGGATGGGTAAGATGGAGGATCCGTCGTGCGTGTATGGCGACTCAGACTCTGATGACGCTCATCATACTTTTTTCGAGTGTCAACGGTGGGTGCTGGAGAGGCGAGGACTGGAATCGGAGATTGGCCCCATGACGCTTGATAACATCATAGGCGTCATGCTCAACAGCAAAGAGAACTGGGACATGGTTGTGACCTTCGTGAGGATGGTCCTGCGGCAGAAGAAGCCTGAACTGGACCGTCTCACAGGTCGATGATATAGATAAAGCTGTAGAAGCCTAGTAGGCGCAATACGAGGTGCCACCCTGAAGCCATACGAATAGTTGTTCCAGGGGGGGTTCCCTGCCTGTAAAGTAGAGGTTTTTTAGTGGGTGCGAGTCCCACACACCGGGAGACTAGTCGGGTGTCTCCTGATGGTGCATAATGCATTTTTCCTCCCCCGCAAAAAAAAAAAAAAAAAAGTGTTACCTTACGTTAGCGCAAGCTCATACACTGATGATGGCCGTCAATGCCACGACCGAAACGTTTGCTAGAGATTTTAACACTGGACCACGGCCAAACAGCCCGGGATCGCAATTTAACTACATTGACTACGGCCGTGTAAGCATTAGAAGTAATGTACCGATTTGATTTTATAAGATTTTGCACAGACCTCGTATGGCCCAAACCTGTTGGCAATTTGGAATCAGGTGGGGTATCTACAATTTGGTCTGGGAGGGAGGGGTCCGGGATCGGTTCGGCTTCATACAAAAGTAAAAACAAGTTAAGACTAATCAACGTTACTATCTTTAGAGTGCCTGAAAAACGTGAGATGATATGCTGAAATTAGTCCTATTAAAGTAAACGGTAGTAACACAATAAAAATACTCGTTATTGAAACATTGTTAAAAGGTACTTGGGCCTGTCGACTGAAGTGATTTTCCTATATTTCATATTTCAAATGTACGTATACCCTAATGCTGTGTAATAAACCTGTTTGTGTATTTAAATATCGGTATGGAGAACCGTACATGACTTCCATGTTCTAAGATTTATATTTAAAATCATTTTCGAAATGAAATATTTCCATAGAAACTACTTCATTCTACTTACTGCTTCAGCCTTAACCACAGGACTGTGGTCACTAACGTATACCACCTCACATTATCGCACTCGATTTTAACTGATGATGGAAGTCGATGGCACTGCCGAAACGTCTAGTTTTGCAGAAAACATTGGTCTACGGCCAAACAGGACGGGAAGGAATTTTAACAACAAACTACTTCTTTGTTGCCGATAACGTAGTACATATATAAAAAATTATCCCCTCCCCCTTCAACTATAATTTTCATTTATAGAAAATTAACCCCACCCCGTTCAACTAGCCTCTTCATTTTTAGATATTTCATCTACGTTTCTACAGTGGGTTATTAAGATTTTCTTATCAGGATACTTTATTTATCAAAATTAACATTACTTTATTTATTAACTAACTCTTGTTACAACAAAAAATGTTGCAGGTAAACTACCCCTTCCCTTAACCGATCTTCACCAAAATCAACAGGCCTTCAGTCTTTTAGAATTGACTTACTACTTACTAGCCAACGCCCACCCGTGGCTGTTGAGCCATTAGGCGACGCGCTGACCAGTAGCGTCGGGCTTCGGCGATCTCGGTGTCCTCGTTGGACGGGGTGTGGTCCAAGGCCGGGCAGTCTCTCAGATGGTCGGCGTCCATCGTCGCGTGGCCGAACAGCTGGCACTCAGGGGTTGGCAGCGCGTGGAGGCGGTGCAGATGTGAAGCGAGATAGTCGTGTCCGGTTTTTAGTCGGAAGTTGGCAACACACTGCACGAGGGAGGTTGGGGTTGATTGGACCGTTGGTGTCGAGGCTTTCCCATTTTTTACCGGCGGCCGCCTCAGACAGTCTTCGCTTATTCCATATGCTGACGGCGGAGTTTATTTGAGCTTTGGAAGATTGTAGGGACTGCGGGCGGGTAGGCTGGGGTAGGGTTGTGCCTTGCTTGGCCAGTTTATCGGCCTCCTCGTTGCCCCAGATGTTGACATGACTGGGTATCCACTGGAGTTTTAGGATCCACCCTCGGCTCGCCAGGGTCTCCAGTTTCCTTCTACAGTCGATAGTCCTTTGGCAGTCGGTTTGAGAGTTCCGTGATAGACTGCGTATTGCGGCCTGCGAGTCGACTAGGAGCACGGCTTTTGAAGGGGGAGTGATTTTTTTCCAGTTCATCAACGGCAGCGTGAACTGCTTCGATTTCCCCATCATAGTTACTAAGGGGGCTGCCCACGGCTAAGTGTCCTTGGAAAAGGCGGCTATAGTACCCAGCTCCTGTTTTTCCATTGCCCGGAATTGAAGAGCCGTCAGTGTAGATATGGATCCACTCTTGCTCGGGATAATCTTCGTGGATGGTTTGCAAAGCTGATTGCTTTAGTTCTAAATCTGTGGATGCATGTTTAGGTGCTGAGTGGTTCTTAAGATGGTAGCTGGCTTGGGGTAAGAGACTGAAAAAGTCCTGATGGGTATTCAGCGGCGCTGTTTCTGTGAGGGCAATATCGTATTTTTCGGCGATGTTTTTGTACATGGTTAATGGGGTTATTTGTGTCTTTAGCCTGGGAGTAGGTTGTCGGTAGTCGTTCCATAGACGCTTGTAGACACGCCTGGAGCACTCCCAGAATCGCAGTGCTGACCTTTCTCTATATGACTGTAATGGTTCTATCTGGGTTTGTGCCTTCATGGCCTCGATGGGGGTGGATTTTGCAGAGCCTGTTATTACTCTTAGGGCTGTATTTTGTGCGAGATCGAGTTTGTTTTTGTAGCGTTTCATTAATTTCTCTTCGGAGGTCTATTTATTATTTTATTCTTAGTTGAACATTTTTTTTTAATGTTATAATATAATCAATATCTCTCAGTTTTTGTTGTACCAATTTTTATTTCCATCAATTTCACTTTAGATATCAAAAGAACAATTTTTATTTCATCTTTTCTTCTACAGATCCAAAAAATTAACAATTCATCATCTTCAATCCCACAAAACAGTCTCCTTGGCAACGCCACCATTTTTCCATTACATCACTCATACAAAATTATGTTTTCATACATTCAGTTATACATATATAATTATTTATATTTAACATTTTATATCAATTATCATTATTACAAAACAATATAATAATTATTAACAAACAATATCATTATTATTAACAAAAATATAAGAACAGAACCAATAATAACTATACAATTGTGATTCGGTACCGGGAATCAAACTTGGGTCCCCCGGTATCATTACAATCCCTCCCCGCCTGTCTATTCAATTTTCGGCTTTCAACAAGGAGGGTGAAAATTGAATGACAATATTGCTTAGGTAACTCCGGCAAATTCAGGCCGTGCTGTTGTCTGTATGTCTACATCACCTTTTTGGCACATGGCCCTACTTAAACTATCAGCATTTTTGTGATATTTCCCGGCCTTATGAGTAATGACAAAATCAAATGGTTGTAAGGCAAGTGCCCATCTCATTAATCGGGCATTTGCAGATCCCATAGTTTTTAAATAAATCAGAGGATTGTGGTCTGTTACAATAGTAAAAGTCAGTCCCCCATCTAAATATTGACGGAGTTTAAGAACGGCCCAGACGTTGCCAGCGCATTCCTTTTCGGTCGTCGCATAATTTATTTCTGGCCCTTTCAGTTTTCTACTTAAAAAAATAACTGGATGTTCATATCCGTCTTTATCGGTCTGACTCAATACTACGCCAATTCCGACGTCGCATGCATCAACTTGAAGCATAAATGGTTTTTCGTACTCAGGCGCCTTTAATACTGGTTCAGAAGCGATCATTTTCTTTAAGATTTTAAACGCCGTCTCACATTTCTCATTCCATTGAATTGGTGATTTTTTTCTTTTCCTTTCGTCAGATCACTCAGAGGAACAGCAATAGTAGAAAAATCTTTGAGATATTTTTGATAATATCCAATTAGGCCCAGGACTGATCGAACTTCAGTTTTTGTTTTTGGTATTGGATAGTCTATAATAGCCTTTTTGTCATAATATGTCTTGCGACGGTGTAATTCTGCCTCAAGATCCTGAAGGGCTAGTTCCTTAGTCTTCTGCAATTTGTTAATTAACTTGCCTACATATTCCACTACAGGTGAACTTTCTGCAATCTTTCCATTCCAGTTTTCATAGATTAGCGTCAAATGGTCTCTTAAATTCCGCCCATATACCAGTTCTGCTGGTGAGTATCCAGTTCCTTCATGCACTGCTGTTCGAATAGCAAACATCGCAGCCGGTAAACATTCATCCCATTCTTCACACTGTTCTTCACACATCGATCTCAATAATTTTTGTAAAGTTCTGTGAAGTCGTTCAACCGGGTTTGTTTGAGGATGACTAACAGAGCTGTGGATCACTGAAATTCCCAATCGTTCCAGAAATTCGCTAGTAAGTTGACTAGTGAACGAGGTTCCTAAATCGCTTTGAATTTCTTTTGGAAATCCTGGTCTACTAAATATTTCTGTTACAGCACGTATTATAGTCGGTGACTTTATGTCTGGCAATGCAATGCCTTCTGGATATCTAGAAGCCATGCAAATGGTCGTGAGAATATATTTATTCCCTCTAAACGTTTCAATCATAGGCCCACAAGTGTCAATGTTGATTCGAAAAAATATTTCTTCAATTTGTGGTACCAAGACTAGTGGAGCTTTCTTTTTCTCTCCCCCTTTTCCTGCTAGATGGCAAGGGAGATATGTCTGAACAAACTCCGATATATCTTTTGCCCATCCTGGCCAATAGAAGTACTTACTAAGTCGTTTTCGGGTTTTGGTAACTCCCAAATGTGCGGAGGCCGTATCGTGACATGCCATCATCCTCACGAAATATTTGAGGCACAACAATTTTTTTACTATAGTTATCCTCATATTTATTCGTTTTATAATACAATATTCCATTTTCTAAGTCATAATTTGTTTCTTCGGGTCTAGATTGTACTTCTTGGATCATCTCTAACAATTCGGAATCAGAATTTTGAGCAGCCATGAATTGTTCATGTGTCTTATTCAGTAGGGACAACATTTCACCGTGTTGATGACTGTCATTTTCTTCAAGGAGTCTATCTTCCTCTTTTGTTTCAGTCTCAACGGTTGATAGCTAATCATTTTGAATTTTTTCTTGTTCTGCCTGCTCTTTTACTTCTATTTCTCGCCTAACTAACATAGGCTTTATGTTTACGGCATTCACAAATTCTAACAAATGTGCATTTGTGTTTTGTAAACTCTGCGCCGTTTCATTCCCCATCAAATAAATTCCTTCATAAGCTGGACTAGCTGTGACTGCAACCTGAGCAAGTATTACCTTTTCAGGAATTTCCAAAGTGACGTCTACTATTTGGCAACAGAAGGGTTCCGGAAATAATGGAGTGTTAAGCCATCTATGTTCGCCCGTGTAATGTTCAATGGATACATAATTTTGATGCACCACATCAATATCAGCACCTGTGTCCCGATGTATTTGAACTTGTCTACCGTTAACTTTCCCTTGACACTTGAATGTCATTACTTGCTTTTCTAAATCAGATTGAGAAATGCCTCCAACTTTCAAATCCTCTTTAGTCTCTTTCATAAAACTAGAGACCTCTTCAACTATTCCTGCTACATTTGAGGGTTCATTACTAGATAAACTTTAAGGACATCTATTCCTCAAATGATCCAATGAATTACATAAATAACATCGCATCTCTTTCCGTTTTTCAAATTCAGGTGTAAATGCACTTATCTTTGAATCTTCCTTTTTTTTTAATTCCTTGTCTGGAACATTAGATTTAGGTTGCACCTTCAGAACATTTTTCGGATTCGACTCTATCTTAATATAATCCAAACTTGTTTTTTGGTTAAGACAAGTCCTCAAATCGTCATTTTTCTCTAGTTGTCTCTGTAACTCCAAAGGTGTACTTAAATTTAACCAATCTTGACTCAGCTGTTCTTTTATTTGGTTAGGAACCCGATATTTTAACTGATTTAAAATCATTAAATTTTTCAAGCTTTTGACATCAACTGCCTTCATTCCTTCAGTCCATCCTTCAAAATATATGGTCAATTGATATACAAAATCTGCCCAAGTCTGGTTCGGTAAGCGTCTAATATTAAAGAATTTTTGTCTGAGTTTTTCAGGGTTTAACTGATATTTTCTCATAAATAATTCTTTTACATAATCATAATTTTCTGCTAGCTCTATTGGTTCTCGATGAATGAGTTCTTTGATTACCATTGGTACAACACTAGTTAAAACAATAACCCAGTCTTCAAGAGGTATTTTCGAATGTACCATAGCACGTTCAAATCTTCGAAGGAAAATTGACACATCTTCCTCTTTTTCATCAAATATACCAACAACATCTTTTATATTATACAATTTTGGTTCTACAATTTTTCTAACTTCAACTTCAGTATTAGAAGTCTGTTGAATCCTCAATTTCTCTAACTTAAACTCTCTTTCTAATCTTTTTTCTTCTTTCACAGCTTCAGCTGCTAATCTTTTTTCTTCCTTCACAGCTTCAGCTGCTACTGTTTCACGTCTGACAATTTCTGTTTCTGTAACAGATATTTGATTAATTCTTCATCGTAATCTTCATACGATTGAATTAGACGAGTATAATCCTTCTTACTCATTCCTTCACGAATTTCAAGATCTAGATCGATCGCAACTTCGTGCAAAACAACTTTTGGGTACCGTTGAATAAATGTCATTTTAATGAGATATTTTACTAAAAAGACAGTATACCCACACGAACACACAGACAACATCAACAGCAAGAAACAAAAAAAAAAAAAATCTGCCGGACTCGCCCAAACACCTTGATGATCCGCCTTCAGGAGCTTCTTGTACATAAGTTGCCTTCAACTCGAACTGCAAGGACTGTCTCGTCTCGGCCTGGATTCTTCCTTCTTAGTTCCGAAAAAATCCTCCGACGACTTCCAGTTCACGTTCCTTCAGGACTTCTTGCCTCTTGTTCAAATCAGCATCAATATGTATCTCCCTTTTCAGTATATATATTTTTTTTCTTAGCAACCGTTGTTATTTTTTAAATTTGTGTGTTATTTCATATTTTCTGCACAAATTTTAAGATTATAATCTACACCGCTGAGCACCAACTTTTATATTGTAGCGTTTCATTAATTTCTCTTCGGAGGTCTATTTATTATTTATTCTTAGTTGAACATTTTTTTTAATGTTATAATATAATCAATATCTCTCAGTTTTTGTTGTACCAATTTTTATTTCCATCAATTTCACTTTAGATATCAAAAGAACAATTTTTATTTCATCTTTTCTTCTACAGATCCAAAAAATTAACAATTCATCATCTTCAATCCCACAAAACAGTCTCCTTGGCAACGCCACCATTTTTCCATTACATCACCCATACAAAATTCTGTTTTCATACATTCAGTTATACATATATAATTATTTATATTTAACATTTTATATCAATTATCATTATTACAAAACAATATAATAATTATTAACAAACAATATCATTATTATTAACAAAAATATAAGAACAGAACCAATAATAACTATACAATTGTGATTCGGTACCGGGAATCAAACTTGGGTCCCCCGGTATCATTACAATCCCTCCCCGCCTGTCTATTCAATTTTCGGCTTTCAACAAGGAGGGTGAAAATTGAATGACAATATTGCTTAGGTAACTCCGGCAAATTCAGGCCGTGCTGTTGTCTGTATGTCTACATCACCTTTTTGGCACATGGCCCTACTTAAACTATCAGCATTTTTGTGATATTTCCCGGCCTTATGAGTAATGACAAAATCAAATGGTTGTAAGGCAAGTGCCCATCTCATTAATCGGGCATTTGCAGATCCCATAGTTTTTAAATAAATCAGAGGATTGTGGTCTGTTACAATAGTAAAAGTCAGTCCCCCATCTAAATATTGACGGAGTTTAAGAACGGCCCAGACGTTGCCAGCGCATTCCTTTTCGGTCGTCGCATAATTTATTTCTGGCCCTTTCAGTTTTCTACTTAAAAAAATAACTGGATGTTCATATCCGTCTTTATCGGTCTGACTCAATACTACGCCAATTCCGACGTCGCATGCATCAACTTGAAGCATAAATGGTTTTTCGTACTCAGGCGCCTTTAATACTGGTTCAGAAGCGATCATTTTCTTTAAGATTTTAAACGCCGTCTCACATTTCTCATTCCATTGAATTGGTGATTTTTTTCTTTTCCTTTCGTCAGATCACTCAGAGGAACAGCAATAGTAGAAAAATCTTTGAGATATTTTTGATAATATCCAATTAGGCCCAGGACTGATCGAACTTCAGTTTTTGTTTTTGGTATTGGGTAGTCTATAATAGCCTTTTTGTCATAATATGTCTTGCGACGGTGTAATTCTGCCTCAAGATCCTGAAGGGCTAGTTCCTTAGTCTTCTGCAATTTGTTAATTAACTTGCCTACATATTCCACTACAGGTGAACTTTCTGCAATCTTTCCATTCCAGTTTTCATAGATTAGCGTCAAATGGTCTCTTAAATTCCGCCCATATACCAGTTCTGCTGGTGAGTATCCAGTTCCTTCATGCACTGCTGTTCGAATAGCAAACATCGCAGCCGGTAAACATTCATCCCATTCTTCACACTGTTCTTCACACATCGATCTCAATAATTTTTGTAAAGTTCTGTGAAGTCGTTCAACCGGGTTTGTTTGAGGATGACTAACAGAGCTGTGGATCACTGAAATTCCCAATCGTTCCAGAAATTCGCTAGTAAGTTGACTAGTGAACGAGGTTCCTAAATCGCTTTGAATTTCTTTTAGAAATCCTGGTCTACTAAATATTTCTGTTACAGCACGTATTATAGTCTGGCATTGGTGACTTTATGTCTGGCAATGCAATGCCTTCTGGATATCTAGAAGCCATGCAAATGGTCGTGAGAATATATTTATTCCCTCTAAACGTTTCAATCATAGGCCCACAAGTGTCAATGTTGATTCGAAAAAATATTTCTTCAATTTGTGGTACCAAGACTAGTGGAGCTTTCTTTTTCTCTCCCCCTTTTCCTGCTAGATGGCAAGGGAGATATGTCTGAACAAACTCCGATATATCTTTTGCCCATCCTGGCCAATAGAAGTACTTACAAAGTCGTTTTCGGGTTTTGGTAACTCCCAAATGTGCGGAGGCCGTATCGTGACATGCCATCATCCTCACGAAATATTTGAGGCACAACAATTTTTTTACTATAGTTATCCTCATATTTATTCGTTTTATAATACAATATTCCATTTTCTAAGTCATAATTTGTTTCTTCGGGTCTAGATTGTACTTCTTGGATCATCTCTAACAATTCGGAATCAGAATTTTGAGCAGCCATGAATTGTTCATGTGTCTTATTCAGTAGGGACAACATTTCACCGTGTTGATGACTGTCATTTTCTTCAAGGAGTCTATCTTCCTCTTTTGTTTCAGTCTCAACGGTTGATAGCTAATCATTTTGAATTTTTTCTTGTTCTGCCTGCTCTTTTACTTCTATTTCTCGCCTAACTAACATAGGCTTTATGTTTACGGCATTCACAAATTCTAACAAATGTGCATTTGTGTTTTGTAAACTCTGCGCCGTTTCATTCCCCATCAAATAAATTCCATCATAAGCTGGACTAGCTGTGACTGCAACCTGAGCAAGTATTACCTTTTCAGGAATTTCCAAAGTGACGTCTACTATTTGGCAACAGAAGGGTTCCGGAAATAATGGAGTGTTAAGCCATCTATGTTCGCCCGTGTAATGTTCAATGGATACATAATTTTGATGCACCACATCAATATCAGCACCTGTGTCCCGATGTATTTGAACTTGTCTACCGTTAACTTTCCCTTGACACTTGAATGTCATTACTTGCTTTTCTAAATCAGATTGAGAAATGCCTCCAACTTTCAAATCCTCTTTAGTCTCTTTCATAAAACTAGAGACCTCTTCAACTATTCCTGCTACATTTGAGGGTTCATTACTAGATAAACTTTAAGGACATCTATTCCTCAAATGATCCAATGAATTACATAAATAACATCGCATCTCTTTCCGTTTTTCAAATTCAGGTGTAAATGCACTTATCTTTGAATCTTCCTTTTTTTTTAATTCCTTGTCTGGAACATTAGATTTAGGTTGCACCTTCAGAACATTTTTCGGATTCGACTCTATCTTAATATAATCCAAACTTGTTTTTTGGTTAAGACAAGTCCTCAAATCGTCATTTTTCTCTAGTTGTCTCTGTAACTCCAAAGGTGTACTTAAATTTAACCAATCTTGACTCAGCTGTTCTTTTATTTGGTTAGGAACCCGATATTTTAACTGATTTAAAATCATTAAATTTTTCAAGCTTTTGACATCAACTGCCTTCATTCCTTCAGTCCATCCTTCAAAATATATGGTCAATTGATATACAAAATCTGCCCAAGTCTGGTTCGGTAAGCGTCTAATATTAAAGAATTTTTGTCTGAGTTTTTCAGGGTTTAACTGATATTTTCTCATAAATAATTCTTTTACATAATCATAATTTTCTGCTAGCTCTATTGGTTCTCGATGAATGAGTTCTTTGATTACCATTGGTACAACACTAGTTAAAACAATAACCCAGTCTTCAAGAGGTATTTTCGAATGTACCATAGCACGTTCAAATCTTCGAAGGAAAATTGACACATCTTCCTCTTTTTCATCAAATATACCAACAACATCTTTTATATTATACAATTTTGGTTCTACAATTTTTCTAACTTCAACTTCAGTATTAGAAGTCTGTTGAATCCTCAATTTCTCTAACTTAAACTCTCTTTCTAATCTTTTTTCTTCTTTCACAGCTTCAGCTGCTAATCTTTTTTCTTCCTTCACAGCTTCAGCTGCTACTGTTTCACGTCTGACAATTTCTGTTTCTGTAACAGATATTTGATTAATTCTTCATCGTAATCTTCATACGATTGAATTAGACGAGTATAATCCTTCTTACTCATTCCTTCACGAATTTCAAGATCTAGATCGATCGCAACTTCGTGCAAAACAACTTTTGGGTACCGTTGAATAAATGTCATTTTAATGAGATATTTTACTAAAAAGACAGTATACCCACACGAACACACAGACAACATCAACAGCAAGAAACAAAAAAAAAAAAAATCTGCCGGACTCGCCCAAACACCTTGATGATCCGCCTTCAGGAGCTTCTTGTACATAAGTTGCCTTCAACTCGAACTGCAAGGACTGTCTCGTCTCGGCCTGGATTCTTCCTTCTTAGTTCCGAAAAAATCCTCCGACGACTTCCAGTTCACGTTCCTTCAGGACTTCTTGCCTCTTGTTCAAATCAGCATCAATATGTATCTCCCTTTTCAGTATATATATTTTTTTTCTTAGCAACCGTTGTTATTTTTTAAATTTGTGTGTTATTTCATATTTTCTGCACAAATTTTAAGATTATAATCTACACCGCTGAGCACCAACTTTTATATTGTAGCGTTTCATTAATTTCTCTTCGGAGGTCTATTTATTATTTATTCTTAGTTGAACATTTTTTTTAATGTTATAATATAATCAATATCTCTCAGTTTTTGTTGTACCAATTTTTATTTCCATCAATTTCACTTTAGATATCAAAAGAACAATTTTTATTTCATCTTTTCTTCTACAGATCCAAAAAATTAACAATTCATCATCTTCAATCCCACAAAACAGTCTCCTTGGCAACGCCACCATTTTTCCATTACATCACCCATACAAAATTCTGTTTTCATACATTCAGTTATACATATATAATTATTTATATTTAACATTTTATATCAATTATCATTATTACAAAACAATATAATAATTATTAACAAACAATATCATTATTATTAACAAAAATATAAGAACAGAACCAATAATAACTATACAATTGTGATTCGGTACCGGGAATCAAACTTGGGTCCCCCGGTATCATTACAATCCCTCCCCGCCTGTCTATTCAATTTTCGGCTTTCAACAAGGAGGGTGAAAATTGAATGACAATATTGCTTAGGTAACTCCGGCAAATTCAGGCCGTGCTGTTGTCTGTATGTCTACATCACCTTTTTGGCACATGGCCCTACTTAAACTATCAGCATTTTTGTGATATTTCCCGGCCTTATGAGTAATGACAAAATCAAATGGTTGTAAGGCAAGTGCCCATCTCATTAATCGGGCATTTGCAGATCCCATAGTTTTTAAATAAATCAGAGGATTGTGGTCTGTTACAATAGTAAAAGTCAGTCCCCCATCTAAATATTGACGGAGTTTAAGAACGGCCCAGACGTTGCCAGCGCATTCCTTTTCGGTCGTCGCATAATTTATTTCTGGCCCTTTCAGTTTTCTACTTAAAAAAATAACTGGATGTTCATATCCGTCTTTATCGGTCTGACTCAATACTACGCCAATTCCGACGTCGCATGCATCAACTTGAAGCATAAATGGTTTTTCGTACTCAGGCGCCTTTAATACTGGTTCAGAAGCGATCATTTTCTTTAAGATTTTAAACGCCGTCTCACATTTCTCATTCCATTGAATTGGTGATTTTTTTCTTTTCCTTTCGTCAGATCACTCAGAGGAACAGCAATAGTAGAAAAATCTTTGAGATATTTTTGATAATATCCAATTAGGCCCAGGACTGATCGAACTTCAGTTTTTGTTTTTGGTATTGGGTAGTCTATAATAGCCTTTTTGTCATAATATGTCTTGCGACGGTGTAATTCTGCCTCAAGATCCTGAAGGGCTAGTTCCTTAGTCTTCTGCAATTTGTTAATTAACTTGCCTACATATTCCACTACAGGTGAACTTTCTGCAATCTTTCCATTCCAGTTTTCATAGATTAGCGTCAAATGGTCTCTTAAATTCCGCCCATATACCAGTTCTGCTGGTGAGTATCCAGTTCCTTCATGCACTGCTGTTCGAATAGCAAACATCGCAGCCGGTAAACATTCATCCCATTCTTCACACTGTTCTTCACACATCGATCTCAATAATTTTTGTAAAGTTCTGTGAAGTCGTTCAACCGGGTTTGTTTGAGGATGACTAACAGAGCTGTGGATCACTGAAATTCCCAATCGTTCCAGAAATTCGCTAGTAAGTTGACTAGTGAACGAGGTTCCTAAATCGCTTTGAATTTCTTTTAGAAATCCTGGTCTACTAAATATTTCTGTTACAGCACGTATTATAGTCTGGCATTGGTGACTTTATGTCTGGCAATGCAATGCCTTCTGGATATCTAGAAGCCATGCAAATGGTCGTGAGAATATATTTATTCCCTCTAAACGTTTCAATCATAGGCCCACAAGTGTCAATGTTGATTCGAAAAAATATTTCTTCAATTTGTGGTACCAAGACTAGTGGAGCTTTCTTTTTCTCTCCCCCTTTTCCTGCTAGATGGCAAGGGAGATATGTCTGAACAAACTCCGATATATCTTTTGCCCATCCTGGCCAATAGAAGTACTTACAAAGTCGTTTTCGGGTTTTGGTAACTCCCAAATGTGCGGAGGCCGTATCGTGACATGCCATCATCCTCACGAAATATTTGAGGCACAACAATTTTTTTACTATAGTTATCCTCATATTTATTCGTTTTATAATACAATATTCCATTTTCTAAGTCATAATTTGTTTCTTCGGGTCTAGATTGTACTTCTTGGATCATCTCTAACAATTCGGAATCAGAATTTTGAGCAGCCATGAATTGTTCATGTGTCTTATTCAGTAGGGACAACATTTCACCGTGTTGATGACTGTCATTTTCTTCAAGGAGTCTATCTTCCTCTTTTGTTTCAGTCTCAACGGTTGATAGCTAATCATTTTGAATTTTTTCTTGTTCTGCCTGCTCTTTTACTTCTATTTCTCGCCTAACTAACATAGGCTTTATGTTTACGGCATTCACAAATTCTAACAAATGTGCATTTGTGTTTTGTAAACTCTGCGCCGTTTCATTCCCCATCAAATAAATTCCATCATAAGCTGGACTAGCTGTGACTGCAACCTGAGCAAGTATTACCTTTTCAGGAATTTCCAAAGTGACGTCTACTATTTGGCAACAGAAGGGTTCCGGAAATAATGGAGTGTTAAGCCATCTATGTTCGCCCGTGTAATGTTCAATGGATACATAATTTTGATGCACCACATCAATATCAGCACCTGTGTCCCGATGTATTTGAACTTGTCTACCGTTAACTTTCCCTTGACACTTGAATGTCATTACTTGCTTTTCTAAATCAGATTGAGAAATGCCTCCAACTTTCAAATCCTCTTTAGTCTCTTTCATAAAACTAGAGACCTCTTCAACTATTCCTGCTACATTTGAGGGTTCATTACTAGATAAACTTTAAGGACATCTATTCCTCAAATGATCCAATGAATTACATAAATAACATCGCATCTCTTTCCGTTTTTCAAATTCAGGTGTAAATGCACTTATCTTTGAATCTTCCTTTTTTTTTAATTCCTTGTCTGGAACATTAGATTTAGGTTGCACCTTCAGAACATTTTTCGGATTCGACTCTATCTTAATATAATCCAAACTTGTTTTTTGGTTAAGACAAGTCCTCAAATCGTCATTTTTCTCTAGTTGTCTCTGTAACTCCAAAGGTGTACTTAAATTTAACCAATCTTGACTCAGCTGTTCTTTTATTTGGTTAGGAACCCGATATTTTAACTGATTTAAAATCATTAAATTTTTCAAGCTTTTGACATCAACTGCCTTCATTCCTTCAGTCCATCCTTCAAAATATATGGTCAATTGATATACAAAATCTGCCCAAGTCTGGTTCGGTAAGCGTCTAATATTAAAGAATTTTTGTCTGAGTTTTTCAGGGTTTAACTGATATTTTCTCATAAATAATTCTTTTACATAATCATAATTTTCTGCTAGCTCTATTGGTTCTCGATGAATGAGTTCTTTGATTACCATTGGTACAACACTAGTTAAAACAATAACCCAGTCTTCAAGAGGTATTTTCGAATGTACCATAGCACGTTCAAATCTTCGAAGGAAAATTGACACATCTTCCTCTTTTTCATCAAATATACCAACAACATCTTTTATATTATACAATTTTGGTTCTACAATTTTTCTAACTTCAACTTCAGTATTAGAAGTCTGTTGAATCCTCAATTTCTCTAACTTAAACTCTCTTTCTAATCTTTTTTCTTCTTTCACAGCTTCAGCTGCTAATCTTTTTTCTTCCTTCACAGCTTCAGCTGCTACTGTTTCACGTCTGACAATTTCTGTTTCTGTAACAGATATTTGATTAATTCTTCATCGTAATCTTCATACGATTGAATTAGACGAGTATAATCCTTCTTACTCATTCCTTCACGAATTTCAAGATCTAGATCGATCGCAACTTCGTGCAAAACAACTTTTGGGTACCGTTGAATAAATGTCATTTTAATGAGATATTTTACTAAAAAGACAGTATACCCACACGAACACACAGACAACATCAACAGCAAGAAACAAAAAAAAAAAAAATCTGCCGGACTCGCCCAAACACCTTGATGATCCGCCTTCAGGAGCTTCTTGTACATAAGTTGCCTTCAACTCGAACTGCAAGGACTGTCTCGTCTCGGCCTGGATTCTTCCTTCTTAGTTCCGAAAAAATCCTCCGACGACTTCCAGTTCACGTTCCTTCAGGACTTCTTGCCTCTTGTTCAAATCAGCATCAATATGTATCTCCCTTTTCAGTATATATATTTTTTTTCTTAGCAACCGTTGTTATTTTTTAAATTTGTGTGTTATTTCATATTTTCTGCACAAATTTTAAGATTATAATCTACACCGCTGAGCACCAACTTTTATATTGTAGCGTTTCATTAATTTCTCTTCGGAGGTCTATTTATTATTTATTCTTAGTTGAACATTTTTTTTAATGTTATAATATAATCAATATCTCTCAGTTTTTGTTGTACCAATTTTTATTTCCATCAATTTCACTTTAGATATCAAAAGAACAATTTTTATTTCATCTTTTCTTCTACAGATCCAAAAAATTAACAATTCATCATCTTCAATCCCACAAAACAGTCTCCTTGGCAACGCCACCATTTTTCCATTACATCACCCATACAAAATTCTGTTTTCATACATTCAGTTATACATATATAATTATTTATATTTAACATTTTATATCAATTATCATTATTACAAAACAATATAATAATTATTAACAAACAATATCATTATTATTAACAAAAATATAAGAACAGAACCAATAATAACTATACAATTGTGATTCGGTACCGGGAATCAAACTTGGGTCCCCCGGTATCATTACAATCCCTCCCCGCCTGTCTATTCAATTTTCGGCTTTCAACAAGGAGGGTGAAAATTGAATGACAATATTGCTTAGGTAACTCCGGCAAATTCAGGCCGTGCTGTTGTCTGTATGTCTACATCACCTTTTTGGCACATGGCCCTACTTAAACTATCAGCATTTTTGTGATATTTCCCGGCCTTATGAGTAATGACAAAATCAAATGGTTGTAAGGCAAGTGCCCATCTCATTAATCGGGCATTTGCAGATCCCATAGTTTTTAAATAAATCAGAGGATTGTGGTCTGTTACAATAGTAAAAGTCAGTCCCCCATCTAAATATTGACGGAGTTTAAGAACGGCCCAGACGTTGCCAGCGCATTCCTTTTCGGTCGTCGCATAATTTATTTCTGGCCCTTTCAGTTTTCTACTTAAAAAAATAACTGGATGTTCATATCCGTCTTTATCGGTCTGACTCAATACTACGCCAATTCCGACGTCGCATGCATCAACTTGAAGCATAAATGGTTTTTCGTACTCAGGCGCCTTTAATACTGGTTCAGAAGCGATCATTTTCTTTAAGATTTTAAACGCCGTCTCACATTTCTCATTCCATTGAATTGGTGATTTTTTTCTTTTCCTTTCGTCAGATCACTCAGAGGAACAGCAATAGTAGAAAAATCTTTGAGATATTTTTGATAATATCCAATTAGGCCCAGGACTGATCGAACTTCAGTTTTTGTTTTTGGTATTGGGTAGTCTATAATAGCCTTTTTGTCATAATATGTCTTGCGACGGTGTAATTCTGCCTCAAGATCCTGAAGGGCTAGTTCCTTAGTCTTCTGCAATTTGTTAATTAACTTGCCTACATATTCCACTACAGGTGAACTTTCTGCAATCTTTCCATTCCAGTTTTCATAGATTAGCGTCAAATGGTCTCTTAAATTCCGCCCATATACCAGTTCTGCTGGTGAGTATCCAGTTCCTTCATGCACTGCTGTTCGAATAGCAAACATCGCAGCCGGTAAACATTCATCCCATTCTTCACACTGTTCTTCACACATCGATCTCAATAATTTTTGTAAAGTTCTGTGAAGTCGTTCAACCGGGTTTGTTTGAGGATGACTAACAGAGCTGTGGATCACTGAAATTCCCAATCGTTCCAGAAATTCGCTAGTAAGTTGACTAGTGAACGAGGTTCCTAAATCGCTTTGAATTTCTTTTAGAAATCCTGGTCTACTAAATATTTCTGTTACAGCACGTATTATAGTCGGTGACTTTATGTCTGGCAATGCAATGCCTTCTGGATATCTAGAAGCCATGCAAATGGTCGTGAGAATATATTTATTCCCTCTAAACGTTTCAATCATAGGCCCACAAGTGTCAATGTTGATTCGAAAAAATATTTCTTCAATTTGTGGTACCAAGACTAGTGGAGCTTTCTTTTTCTCTCCCCCTTTTCCTGCTAGATGGCAAGGGAGATATGTCTGAACAAACTCCGATATATCTTTTGCCCATCCTGGCCAATAGAAGTACTTACAAAGTCGTTTTCGGGTTTTGGTAACTCCCAAATGTGCGGAGGCCGTATCGTGACATGCCATCATCCTCACGAAATATTTGAGGCACAACAATTTTTTTACTATAGTTATCCTCATATTTATTCGTTTTATAATACAATATTCCATTTTCTAAGTCATAATTTGTTTCTTCGGGTCTAGATTGTACTTCTTGGATCATCTCTAACAATTCGGAATCAGAATTTTGAGCAGCCATGAATTGTTCACGTGTCTTATTCAGTAGGGACAACATTTCACCGTGTTGATGACTGTCATTTTCTTCAAGGAGTCTATCTTCCTCTTTTGTTTCAGTCTCAACGGTTGATAGCTAATCATTTTGAATTTTTTCTTGTTCTGCCTGCTCTTTTACTTCTATTTCTCGCCTAACTAACATAGGCTTTATGTTTACGGCATTCACAAATTCTAACAAATGTGCATTTGTGTTTTGTAAAATCTGCGCCGTTTCATTCCCCATCAAATAAATTCCTTCATAAGCTGGACTAGCTGTGACTGCAACCTGAGCAAGTATTACCTTTTCAGGAATTTCCAAAGTGACGTCTACTATTTGGCAACAGAAGGGTTCCGGAAATAATGGAGTGTTAAGCCATCTATGTTCGCCCGTGTAATGTTCAATGGATACATAATTTTGATGCACCACATCAATATCAGCACCTGTGTCCCGATGTATTTGAACTTGTCTACCGTTAACTTTCCCTTGACACTTGAATGTCATTACTTGCTTTTCTAAATCAGATTGAGAAATGCCTCCAACTTTCAAATCCTCTTTAGTCTCTTTCATAAAACTAGAGACCTCTTCAACTATTCCTGCTACATTTGAGGGTTCATTACTAGATAAACTTTAAGGACATCTATTCCTCAAATGATCCAATGAATTACATAAATAACATCGCATCTCTTTCCGTTTTTCAAATTCAGGTGTAAATGCACTTATCTTTGAATCTTCCTTTTTTTTTAATTCCTTGTCTGGAACATTAGATTTAGGTTGCACCTTCAGAACATTTTTCGGATTCGACTCTATCTTAATATAATCCAAACTTGTTTTTTGGTTAAGACAAGTCCTCAAATCGTCATTTTTCTCTAGTTGTCTCTGTAACTCCAAAGGTGTACTTAAATTTAACCAATCTTGACTCAGCTGTTCTTTTATTTGGTTAGGAACCCGATATTTTAACTGATTTAAAATCATTAAATTTTTCAAGCTTTTGACATCAACTGCCTTCATTCCTTCAGTCCATCCTTCAAAATATATGGTCAATTGATATACAAAATCTGCCCAAGTCTGGTTCGGTAAGCGTCTAATATTAAAGAATTTTTGTCTGAGTTTTTCAGGGTTTAACTGATATTTTCTCATAAATAATTCTTTTACATAATCATAATTTTCTGCTAGCTCTATTGGTTCTCGATGAATGAGTTCTTTGATTACCATTGGTACAACACTAGTTAAAACAATAACCCAGTCTTCAAGAGGTATTTTCGAATGTACCATAGCACGTTCAAATCTTCGAAGGAAAATTGACACATCTTCCTCTTTTTCATCAAATATACCAACAACATCTTTTATATTATACAATTTTGGTTCTACAATTTTTCTAACTTCAACTTCAGTATTAGAAGTCTGTTGAATCCTCAATTTCTCTAACTTAAACTCTCTTTCTAATCTTTTTTCTTCTTTCACAGCTTCAGCTGCTAATCTTTTTTCTTCCTTCACAGCTTCAGCTGCTACTGTTTCACGTCTGACAATTTCTGTTTCTGTAACAGATATTTGATTAATTCTTCATCGTAATCTTCATACGATTGAATTAGACGAGTATAATCCTTCTTACTCATTCCTTCACGAATTTCAAGATCTAGATCGATCGCAACTTCGTGCAAAACAACTTTTGGGTACCGTTGAATAAATGTCATTTTAATGAGATATTTTACTAAAAAGACAGTATACCCACACGAACACACAGACAACATCAACAGCAAGAAACAAAAAAAAAAAAAATCTGCCGGACTCGCCCAAACACCTTGATGATCCGCCTTCAGGAGCTTCTTGTACATAAGTTGCCTTCAACTCGAACTGCAAGGACTGTCTCGTCTCGGCCTGGATTCTTCCTTCTTAGTTCCGAAAAAATCCTCCGACGACTTCCAGTTCACGTTCCTTCAGGACTTCTTGCCTCTTGTTCAAATCAGCATCAATATGTATCTCCCTTTTCAGTATATATATTTTTTTTCTTAGCAACCGTTGTTATTTTTTAAATTTGTGTGTTATTTCATATTTTCTGCACAAATTTTAAGATTATAATCTACACCGCTGAGCACCAACTTTTATATTGTAGCGTTTCATTAATTTCTCTTCGGAGGTCTATTTATTATTTATTCTTAGTTGAACATTTTTTTTAATGTTATAATATAATCAATATCTCTCAGTTTTTGTTGTACCAATTTTTATTTCCATCAATTTCACTTTAGATATCAAAAGAACAATTTTTATTTCATCTTTTCTTCTACAGATCCAAAAAATTAACAATTCATCATCTTCAATCCCACAAAACAGTCTCCTTGGCAACGCCACCATTTTTCCATTACATCACCCATACAAAATTCTGTTTTCATACATTCAGTTATACATATATAATTATTTATATTTAACATTTTATATCAATTATCATTATTACAAAACAATATAATAATTATTAACAAACAATATCATTATTATTAACAAAAATATAAGAACAGAACCAATAATAACTATACAATTGTGATTCGGTACCGGGAATCAAACTTGGGTCCCCCGGTATCATTACAATCCCTCCCCGCCTGTCTATTCAATTTTCGGCTTTCAACAAGGAGGGTGAAAATTGAATGACAATATTGCTTAGGTAACTCCGGCAAATTCAGGCCGTGCTGTTGTCTGTATGTCTACATCACCTTTTTGGCACATGGCCCTACTTAAACTATCAGCATTTTTGTGATATTTCCCGGCCTTATGAGTAATGACAAAATCAAATGGTTGTAAGGCAAGTGCCCATCTCATTAATCGGGCATTTGCAGATCCCATAGTTTTTAAATAAATCAGAGGATTGTGGTCTGTTACAATAGTAAAAGTCAGTCCCCCATCTAAATATTGACGGAGTTTAAGAACGGCCCAGACGTTGCCAGCGCATTCCTTTTCGGTCGTCGCATAATTTATTTCTGGCCCTTTCAGTTTTCTACTTAAAAAAATAACTGGATGTTCATATCCGTCTTTATCGGTCTGACTCAATACTACGCCAATTCCGACGTCGCATGCATCAACTTGAAGCATAAATGGTTTTTCGTACTCAGGCGCCTTTAATACTGGTTCAGAAGCGATCATTTTCTTTAAGATTTTAAACGCCGTCTCACATTTCTCATTCCATTGAATTGGTGATTTTTTTCTTTTCCTTTCGTCAGATCACTCAGAGGAACAGCAATAGTAGAAAAATCTTTGAGATATTTTTGATAATATCCAATTAGGCCCAGGACTGATCGAACTTCAGTTTTTGTTTTTGGTATTGGGTAGTCTATAATAGCCTTTTTGTCATAATATGTCTTGCGACGGTGTAATTCTGCCTCAAGATCCTGAAGGGCTAGTTCCTTAGTCTTCTGCAATTTGTTAATTAACTTGCCTACATATTCCACTACAGGTGAACTTTCTGCAATCTTTCCATTCCAGTTTTCATAGATTAGCGTCAAATGGTCTCTTAAATTCCGCCCATATACCAGTTCTGCTGGTGAGTATCCAGTTCCTTCATGCACTGCTGTTCGAATAGCAAACATCGCAGCCGGTAAACATTCATCCCATTCTTCACACTGTTCTTCACACATCGATCTCAATAATTTTTGTAAAGTTCTGTGAAGTCGTTCAACCGGGTTTGTTTGAGGATGACTAACAGAGCTGTGGATCACTGAAATTCCCAATCGTTCCAGAAATTCGCTAGTAAGTTGACTAGTGAACGAGGTTCCTAAATCGCTTTGAATTTCTTTTAGAAATCCTGGTCTACTAAATATTTCTGTTACAGCACGTATTATAGTCGGTGACTTTATGTCTGGCAATGCAATGCCTTCTGGATATCTAGAAGCCATGCAAATGGTCGTGAGAATATATTTATTCCCTCTAAACGTTTCAATCATAGGCCCACAAGTGTCAATGTTGATTCGAAAAAATATTTCTTCAATTTGTGGTACCAAGACTAGTGGAGCTTTCTTTTTCTCTCCCCCTTTTCCTGCTAGATGGCAAGGGAGATATGTCTGAACAAACTCCGATATATCTTTTGCCCATCCTGGCCAATAGAAGTACTTACAAAGTCGTTTTCGGGTTTTGGTAACTCCCAAATGTGCGGAGGCCGTATCGTGACATGCCATCATCCTCACGAAATATTTGAGGCACAACAATTTT